>OU342741.1:380859483-380900470 GCA_910589775.1 Avena eriantha
AAACTACCGATGGGGACCGCCCCCTCTCCCCCCCACACACAAGTGGCCCCAAATGATCATACCCCACTATAAAATTTGGTTATTTTACTTATTTGAATCATGAAATTTTTAATAAACCCTAGTTTGTTACAACAAAACCAAATATAGTTCACGTAGTAATTTAAGTGGTTCAAATAGATCAAGCTAGGGGGGTCCATTTGTCGGTACGTTTACTTTGAGCACCCACAAATTCTCCACGAGATCTTGCAGTTGTGAATGCACCTATTCACCACGGAGTTCTTGATGCATGGCGAGAAAAGCACCACTCTGCTGGGACCTCGTGATCGACATCATCAAGAAGGTGCATGTGCTCCAATGGATAATCATCAACCAGTTGAGCATCGCTCTCACTCTCGATGATCATATTATGCAAGATCACACATGCATTCATCACCTCCCACATTTGAGATGTTGACTAGGTAAGAGCAAGGTACTTGATGATAGCAACCCTAGATTGAAGCACACCAAATGCTCGCTACATCCTTCCTGCAAGCCTCCTGACACTTCGAAAACAAAGCTCCCGCATCAACATGATGGTCGGGTGTCTTCATGAAGGTGGTCCATCTAGGGTAAATACCATCGGCCAGATAGTAGCCTTTGGTGTATTCCTTGCCATTGACCACATAGTTCACCGCCAGCGAATGGCCTTCAGCTAATCTGCCAAATACAAGAGATCGCTACCGCACGTTGATATCAGTGTGATATCCAGCCATGTCAAAGATAGCATGCCAAATCCACAAGTCATAATCTGCGACAACCTCTAGTACCACGTTGCATTCTCCAGTATGGCCTTTGTACATACCTTTGTTGGGTTCGCAGCATTGAAAACAAAAAATTTCCTACGATGAGAACTATACGCCAAGATCTATCTACTAGATACAGAGCAACGGGTGGATATACGTCCATAGAGAACTTACCCTCGAAGACAACCGAGTTTTTTTAACGAGTTGGAACTCGTGGATGATGTAGTCGTACGCTTGCCGATCTCAAGATCATGTGGAAGTCCTAGCGCCGCAAATCAGCAGCGCATCCGTCCTCGCACACACGTTCAAGCCACAGGACAACCTCCACCTCCTCGCTCCAGCGAATCAGCGGAAGCAGCAACTCCTTCCAGATGCAAGGCCATCGGGAACATGAATCTCGCTAATCCGAGACCATGGGGAATATCTAAAGGGGGAGAGAGATCCTTCACGAGGAGGTGTGCTTTTTGAGGGAGGAGAGGGGGCTTTTTATAGGAGAGGGGGGCTCCTCCCCTCCCATGGCCGGCGGCCAAGGGGTTGCCCCCACCTCTTCCTCATTCATGTGGTGGAAGCTCCACTCACATCAATTCAAACTCCACTCAAAGTTCCACTCACATGCATTAAATTTCCACCATATTTAATACAACTCTCAATTAATAAGACTCTTTTATTTATTTTATTCAGAATTTTGTTAATTACTTTAATTAACAAACATTCACATAAAACCCCTTGCAACATTTCAATATCACATGCAAAACCACTTTCTGTAATTTCACCTAAAACAATTCCGGTTTCCATCGAAATAATTCCAGCGCTTTGCAGTTCTTTCGTCTGAAACATATGTGCTCCAAAAATGGTGTTCGATAACTCTTAAGTGTGTCACCCTACGGTTAGCGAATAATGCAGACATGATTGAGACCCTTCTCAAATCAATAATCAGAAACGGGACCTGAAGATCCATACTGACTCCTGCACATTCAACGATGATTTCTGTGATCGTGAGAACCTTTAACGCTAGTAACTTAATCCCTTTGTCTCATGATATAATACATGTCCTATATTCGATCATCGGTATCCAAATACCTAGTTTGATCTCATTACCGACATGCACTCTTTTCTCGTTCCCGTGATATAACATTCTAGTGATCATATCACTTGCTTGCAAGCTATCTTAATATGATATCACCGAGAGGGCCCGGAGTATATCTATCCATCATTGGGATTGAAAAATTCCACTCTTGATCATGAGCCTCAACATAACACCTTCGTAGCACTGAACCCACCTTTATAGTCACCCTGTTACGGTGTGACGTTTGATGTTATCAAGATACTCTTCTGGTGTTAGCAATTAATATGATCTCATGGTCTAAGGACTAAGACTACTTCGTATGATGTTATAGCAATATAAACATAATGACTTTCATAATAATGCTATACTTCGGATAAATGTTCATCACATCATTTCACAAATGATGTGACCTCGTTATTAACAACATCCAATTACCATGATCAGGAAACTTTGATCATCTTGTTAATCAACGAGCTAGTCTATAAGAGAGGCATAACTAGGAACCCTTTTTATTTATTAAACATACGTGTATTGACGTTTCCTATCAATACAATTATAGCATGCAAAAGAAACATCTATCATATACAAGGAATACATAATAACAACTTTATTATTGCCTCTTAGGGCATATTTCCTTTAGTCTCCCACTTGCACTAGAGACAATAATCTAGTTTACATAGTGATAAATCTAACACCCATGGAGTTCTTGTGTTGATCATGTTTTTCCCTAGGGAGAACTTTAGTCAACGGATCTGCTACATTTAGGTCCGTGCGTACTTTACAAATCTTTATATCTCCATCCTTGACATGCTCGAGGATGGAGCGAAACCGGCGCTTAATATGCTTGGAATTCTTGTGAGACCTTGGTTCCTTGGCATTGGCTATGGCTCCATTGTTGTCACAATAGATCACCATTGGGTCCAATGTAGTAGGAACCACACCTAGTTCCGTTATGAACTCCTTCATCCAAACCGCTTCCTGTGCCGCTTCTGAAGCAGCAACATATTCCGCCTCCGTCGTTGATCCAGCCACCACAGGTTGTTTGGAACTCCTACAACTAACTACTGCTCCGTTCAAGAGCAATACATATCCAGATTAAAACTTAGAGTCATCCGGATCGGTGTCAAAGCTAGCATCGACATAACACTTAGCGACTAGCTCTTCTTCACCTCCATATACAAGAAACATATCCTTAGTTCTTCTTAAGTACTTAAGGATATTCTTGACCGCTATCCAGTGTTTTGAACCTGGATCAGATTGGTACCTACTAGTCAAACTAATAGCATGTGCCACATCCGGTCTTGTACATAGCATGGCGTACATTATAGAGCCTATGGCTGAGGCATAGGGGATCTTATCCATTATCTCTCTTTCTTGTGCCATAGCCGGACTTTGAGTCTTACTCAATGTCTTGCCTTGCAACATAGGTAAGAACCCCTTCTTACTTCCGTCCATATTAAACTTCTTTAATATCTTATCAAGGTATGTACTTTGCGATAGCCCAATTAGGGGTCTTGATCTATCTCTATAGATTTTAATGCCTAATATATATGAAGCTTCACCAAGGTCTTTCATCGAAAATTGGATAAAAAGAAATTAATAGTATAAAAAATTTCATGAACTGACTAAAACTAAAGGATTCAAGGAAGGCAAAAGGGATTAGGATATTTTTTGGGGTATAAGCTGTTATAGTTAGAAATTATATCACGAAAATCTAGTCTTATTTAAAATAATCAAAAATTTCGAATAAGCAGGATCAAGATCAAATGAATACTTATGGTAAAAAAGATAGGGAAATTTTTGATTATTCAATGTCGGATCGAATCATGGCCAACGGCCATTGGGATTTGATCTATCCTTCTATTTTTCAAGATAATTCGGATTTATTGGCAAAAAAGCGAAGAAATAGGTTCGTCATTCCATTACAATACCATCAAGAACAAGAGAAAGAATTAATATCCTGTTTGGGTATTTCTATCGAAATCCCCTTTATGGGTGTTTTACGTAGAAATACTATTTTTGCTTATTTTGACGATCCACAATACAGAAAAGATAAAAAGGGTTCGGGAATTGTGAAATTTAGATATAGGACCCTAGAGGAAGAATATAGGACTCGAGAGGAAGACTTAGAAGACGAATATGAGACCCTAGAAGACGAATATAGGACCCGAGAAGGTGAATACAAATATGAAACCCTAGAAGACGAATACGGGAGTCCAGAGAACGAACATTCGATGATCCCTATAGGGCGCGGTCAGCGAGAGTTACTTATTGGGGATAGACAGACTGGCAAAACAGCAGTAGCCACAGATACAATTCTCAATCAAAAAGGACAAAATGTAATTTGTTGTTTAGATAACTTTAACACTATTTAAAAGACCTATATTATTCCAATCAATAATATGTCATCCACATATAATATCAGAAATTCCACATTGCTCCCACTCACTTTCTTGTAAATACAAGCCTCTCCATAAGGTTGGACAAATCCAAACTCTTTGATCACCTCATCAAAGCGGAGATTCCAACTCCGGGATGCTTGCTTCAGTCCATAGATGGATCGCTGAATTTGCATACCTTATTAGCATCCTTAGGATCGACAAAACCCTTGGGTTGTATCATATAGAACTCTTCTTCAATATTACCATTGAGGAACGCAGTTTTGACATCCATCTGCCATATTTCATAATCGACATATGCAACAATTGCTAACATAATCTGATGGGGATATGCCTAAGGGGGTATGCTCAGCAGTGGGTTTCGAGTGGGCCGGAAGGCCCGCGAGTACGCCTCAAGGACAGCGACTGGACTTTGGGGAAGGAAGAGGCCCATCGACTGGCGACTAGAAGGCCAGGAGTGTAGCAGAGGACCAGTCGGATTAGGTCAAAGGCTCCCGGATCCTTATCTTGTTCGGGGGCAACTTGTAAACCCTGGGAGGTGCTTCATATATAAACCTCCCTAGGGTACAATAGAGACTCACGTTCCATCATACACCCCCTCAAGCGACTCGCCGCCCAGCCGCCGAGCTGGCCACCCTTGTAACTCGCTCTCTCATAATCTAACCTAGCAGGAGTAGGTCTTTACCCTCCGGGGGGCTGAACCTGGGTAAACCCTTGTGCACCTGCCCCCATCTCGCACCGCAGATGGCCGCCAACTCTTCCTCACGAAACTCTCAATCGCCGCCTATGGCAGCGACTGCCGTGGCCATTTCCACGACAGTGGCGCCCACCATGGGCATAGTGGGACTGGCCTGAGTTCTGCGGCGAGACCCACTCGCCGATTGAGCGGCCGCTCGCCACCGGCCTCATGATCGGCTTCGGCGGGATCTTGCAGATCCTGCCTAACAGCTACATCCCGGCGTCGCGCCCGATCACACATGCCGCGGTGATGCCGATCGGCTCCATCAACCTCTTCGTCAGCTTTACCGGCGCGGTCGACCCAGCCGCGACCATGATCGTCGGCGGATCGCCTCCACACCGCGATCTGCTCTCGGAGGAGCAGGTCCGTTCCATCAGGGGCCTCGTCACCAAGTACGACTCGGCCGCTAGCGACGCGGTCGAGACCAACGTCGCCACCAACGACGACGCCCTAAACGACGACGCCGACTCTGCGACCCCCCGCATCGGCCAATGGATCCATCACCGCCGCGTCGCGGGAGGACTCCATCACGCGGGTCTCCAACCCCGAAGATTTCGAGGATCCCTCCATACTGGGGATCTTCGACTCCGACTTCGGCACAGAATCCCCCAAGGATCTTCGCGCCAGATCCAATCGCTTCATGGTTAACATCACAGGCATACCGTCGCGATCTAAGCAATACAAGATGCATAAAGGATTAACATCACAAGCAATTCATAATTAGTGTGATATGATACGGCCCTTTCTTCTCGCGCCTTTGATCTCCATCTCCAAAGCACGAACATGATCTCCATCATCACCAGCATTGCGTCAAGGTCAGTGGCGCCGCTTCATGGTTGTCCATCATCACTAGCAACTATTACAACTACTTGGAATAAAGCTATTACAAGATGAATAGACACGCAGGCCTTAACAGAATTAAAGACAACCATTAGGCTCCTGCCGGTTGCCATATTACAACAAGGATCATTGCATACATCAAATAAAATCACAATCACATGATGGCCATATCACATCACAAAACCCCTGCAAAAACAAGTTAGACGCCTCTAATTTGCAAAGTGTAAATTGGACCACGAAACTGAACCACAACGTTGACACAAGTGCTATCAAAATTTGCAAAGTGTAAATTGGATCTATACTATGGTGGGAGAGACAGACACCTGCAAAGCCACTTGTGCAAAGCAAGTTACACATCAAGTGTGGAGCAAGTCTCATGTGCGATGACATGTAAGGTTAGCCCGAGCCGCTTCATCCCACCATGCCGCAAGATGCAAAGTACACAAAGCAAAAGACGGCACGAGCACCAACGCCCACAACACCATTGTGTTCTACTCGTGCAACAGATCTACGCATAGACACGGCTCTGATACCACTGATGGGTTCGTAGCATGGAAAACAAAAAATTTCTATCGCAAGAACGAACAAAACCCAGATCTAATCTAGATAAAAGCCAAGATCTAATCTATTAGACATGTGCAACGAGATAGATCTGTACTAACCCTTGTAGACACGAAAGCGTTACGAGATTAGATCTCGTGGTTGATGTAGTCGATCACTTGCCGATCTCAAGATCGAGTGGACGATCCTTCCGGCGCCGCGTTCCGGCAGCGCTTCTGCAGTCGGTCACACGTGCGGAGTCGAAGCAGACCTTCCTCTCCTCGTTCCAGCGAGCAGCGGAGGTAGTAGATCTCTCCACGAAATCCCAGCAGCACGACGACGTGGTGGTGGTGGTGGAGTGGAGAATTTTGCAGGCCTTCGCCTAAGCCTGAGCAGAAGGAAGGAGGAGGAGGGAGGCGGCTTGGGGAAAGAGTGGAGGATCAAGGGGGTGGCGCCTCCACCCCTCTATATATAGAGGGATGGGTGCAGCCTAGGGTTCCCACCCCTAGGCCCACCCCTTAGGGCCGGCGCACCAAGGAGGTGGGGGGAGGAGTCCTCCCCCCCAAGTCTCCTCTTTAAATTTCCCTATCTTATCTTATCTTGGTTTTCAAATAAACTCCAAAATATCTTCTAGAACCTTCCGGAACATTTCGAAACCTTCTAGAATCCCCATACAAACACTCCGGAACATTTCCTAACTCAGAAAAAGATCCCCATTATATGAATCTTACTCCCCGGACAATTCCAGAGCTCCTCGTGATGTCCCGAATCCAATCCGATACTCCGAACAACATTCGGTCTCCAACGCACATTCCATATCTACTTAAAACAACTTCGAACCTTAAGTGTGTCACCCTACGGTTCGTGAATATGTAGACATGACGGAGACACCTCTCCGATCAATAACCATCAGCGGGATCTGGAGATCCATAACGGCTCCCACATACTCAACGATGACTTCGTGATCGATTGAACCATTAACATACGAAACCAATTCCCTTTGTCTCGCGATACTCTACTTATCCGAGGTTTGATCATCGGTATCTCCATACCTAGTTCTACCTCGTTACTGACAAGTACTCTTTACTTGTTCCGTGATATGTCATCCCTTGTGACCTAGTCACACGCTTGCAAGCTAACTAGATGACATTCCACCGAGAGGGCCCAGAGCATATCTATCCGTCGTATGGATGGACAAATCCCAATCTTGGTCCATGCGCTTCAACACATACTTTCAGAATACCCAACGACACCTTTATGACCACCCAGTTACGAAGCGGTGTTTGATGTCATCAAAGTACCCATCCGGTGATGGTGATTAACACAACCTCATGGTCGAAGGATTAGGTCACTATGCATTTAAAAGCTTATAGCAATACGAACTTAATGACTTGATCTTATGCTACGCTTACTATGGGTGTGTGTCCATCACATCATTCTCCTAATGATACAACCTTGTTATTAATGACATCCAATGTCCATGACTAGGAAACCATGATCATCTATTAATCAACAAGCTAGTTTAACAAGAGGCTTACTAGGGACTCTTACATGTTTACAAAACACACAAGTATTAGTGTTTCCTAATAATACAATTATAGCATGGGATGTAAACATTCATCATAAACACAAAGATATAATAATAACCAATTTTATTATTGCCTCTTGGGCATATCTCCAACATTCATACCTTCACCGGGCTCGGCACCAACCGTGAGAAGAAGGTACTCGCCCGCGCGGTTGCCGTCAATGTGGTGACGCAAGTCGACATCCCCCGCTTCCTAAACTGGTCCGAGCAAAGCATCACCTGGAGTCGCCAGGACCACGCGCCAAGAATCGAGTATCCAGGGCGAGTCGCCCTGGTGGTCAGGCCAAAGGTGGCCGACTACTGGCTGCCCAAGACACTGATGGACGGTGGGAGATCCATCAACATCCTATACCTCGACACCTTCAAAAGGCTCCAGCTCCCAGAAACAGCCATCGAGCCAACACTGACGACCTTCCACGGCATCGTCCCCGGTCGGAAGGCGTACCCGATCGAAAAGGTGACGCTGCCAGTCACCTTCGGCACCCCGGCAAACTACCGCACGGAGAGGATCGTCTTCGAACTAGTAAACTTCCGCAGCCCCTACCACTGCGTCCTGGGCCGCCAGGCATTCGCAAAGTTCATGGCGACCCCACACTACGCCTACAACATGATGAAGCTCCTCGGGCCGAGCGGCATCATCACCGTCCACGGCAACCCCAATATGGCCGTGGAATGCGAGGAAAAGGGCGCCGAGCTCGCCGACGCCGTCATCGCCGCGGAGACTGACCACGCGGAGGAGCTCACGAAATACGCGAGCAACATCAACAAGGACGATCCCACCATCCTGAAAAAACCAATCGCCGCGAACTCAACGTTCGAGGTGACCACGCACACCCGCACCGTCGAGCTCGTCCTAGGCGACTCCAGCCAGACGGCCACCATTGGGGCGCATATGAGCCCCGCATAGGAAAGCGCGCTCATCGGGTTCCTTCGTGAGAACCGCGGCATCTTCGCATGGAAGCTATCTGACATGCCAGGTGTCCCGAGGGAACTCGCTGAGCACAAACTCAATGCCGACCCCAAAGTGCGACCAGTAAAACAGTCGCTACGACCCTTCAATGAAGAACGCCGTCGAGCAATCGCCGAGGAGGTCCAGCGCCTACTAGCCGCAGGCTTCATCCGGCCAATTAAGTACTCCAAGTGGCTGGTAAACCTAGTCCTGGTTCTCAAAAGAACAACACCTGGAGAATGTGTATAGACTACACCAACCTCAACAGCGCCTGCCCGAAGGAGGAGTTCGTCCTACCGCGCATCGATCAGATCATCGATTCGACCGCGGGATCGGAGTCGCTATGTTTTCTCGACACTTACTTTGGTTACAACCAGATCAAGATGGCGGTCGAAGACGAAGAGAAGACGGCGTTCATCACGCTATTCGGCGCGTTCTGCTACACGGCCATGACATTTGGCCTCAAGAACGCAGGCGCCACATATCAGAGGTGCATGCAGGAGTGTCTAGCGAGCCAAATTGGCCACAACATCCATGTATACATAGACGACGTGGTGGTCAAATCCACCCACCAGGACGATCTGCTCGCCGACCTAAAGGAAACCTTCGCAAATATACGGAGGTACAACATCAAGCTGAACCCCGGAAAATGCACCTTCGGCATACCCACTAGACAACTTCTGGGGTACGTAGTCTCCAAGAGAGGCATTGAGGCCAACCCCACCAAGATCGACACCATCGCGCGACTCGGGAAACCCGAGTGCCTGCGCGACGTCCAAAAGGTGGCAGGGCGAGTCGCGGCTCTCAGTCGCTTCATCCCCCGACTAGGCGAGAAGGCAATGCCCCTATACCGCCTGATGTGCAAGAACCCAATGTTCCAATGGGACGCAGAGGCTGACAACGCACTGAAAGCACTCAAAGAAGTGCTACTCGCGGCACCACTACTCGCCGCGCCACTCGACAGAGAGCCAATGCTCGTCTACGTCACGGCCTCCAATCGGGTCGTCAGCGCCGTGATGGTCGTCGAACGGCCAGAAGAGGGCAAGGAGCGCCCCATACAGCACCCAGTATACTACATCAGCGAAGTCTTAACAGACTCACGACAGCGCTACCCGCAATACCAAAAACTGGTGTACGCGGTATTCCGGGCACAGCGGCGACTCCCACACTACTTCCAGGAGCACCCAATAACGGTGGTATCCTTCGCGCCCCTGCAAGACATCATACGCAATCGCGATGCGACTGGGCGAGTCGCCAAGTGGGCCGTCGAGATCGGTGTCCACAACATCAAATACGAGCCCCGAAAAGCGATCAAGTCACAGGCCCTGGCCGATTTCCTCGCTGACTGGGAAGAGGCACAGCAGCCAGAGAAGCTCTCATACCTCCACTACTGGTCGCTCCACTTCGATGGCTCCAAGAACACCGACGGCGCAGGGGCTGGGGTCATACTGACCTCCCCCAAAGGGGACAAGCTCCGCTACGTGCTCCACCTCAACTTCACACCCTGCACCAACAACATGGGGAATACAAGGCCCTCCTCCACGGCATGAGAGCCGCCAAGGAGATGAACATCAATCGCCTACGATGCTACGGCGACTCCGACCTAGTCGCCGGCCAAGTGGCCGGGACATGCGACACTGTTTCCCCAACAATGATAGCATACCGCTAGGCTGTCGACCAACTGGGGGGACACTTCGACAGCTACTCCGTCGAGTGGATCGACAGGCGTAAAAACAAGGAGGCGGACGCACTTTCCCGCATCGGGTCGGCTCGACAGATGCCACCAGTAGGCGTCTTCCTCGACATCATCCACAAGCCCTCCATCAGCCCACCAAAGGAGATCGACGTCGGGATTCCACTACAACCAGAACCGGCCTTAGTCGCCATGGTTGTAGAACCTAGCGACTAGACAACGCCATACGTCGCCTTCTTGGAACACAAACTCCTGCCGAGCAACGAGATAGAGGCGCGAATGATCGTACGCCGTTGCAAGTCCTTCGTCATCATCAACAGCAAGCTCCACAAGCGCAGCGTGACCGGCGTGTTCCAGCGCTGCGTATACCCAGAGGAAGGCCGCAAGATCCTCTAGGACATCCACGCCGGCGACTGCGGCCATCACGCCGGCGCCAAGTCGCTAGTCGCCAAGGCCATGCGGCACGGTTTCTACTGGCTCACCGCACACGCCGACGCCACCGACATTGTCCAAAGATGCGTCGGATGCTAGAAGTACGCCAACCAGACACACCTTCCTGGTTCGGCGCTCAAGACAATCCCCATCACGTGGCCATTCGCCGTATGGGGCATGGACATGGTCGGCCCGTTCAAGAAGGCCTCATCGGGCTTCACTCACCTCCTGGTCGCAGTCGACAAGTTCACCAAATGGGTGGAGGCCAAGCCGATCAAGAAGTGCGACGGCAAGACGGCTACCAAGTTCCTCTGCGAAATCATCTACCGGTACGGCTACCCACACAGCATCATCACAGACAATAACACCAACTTCGCCAAGGGGGCCATGGCGGAATTCTGTGAGGAGCACGGCATACGACTCGACCACGCATCAGTCGCCCACCCGGAGTCAAACGGCCAAGCAGAACGCGCCAACCAGAGCGTCCTCCATGGTCTCAAGCCACGACTACAGGTGCCCCTCAAGCGCACCCCAGGATGCTGGGTCGACGAGCTCCCCTCTGTGATATGGGGGATCCGCACCTCCGTCAACCGATCAACAGGATTCACGCCTTTCTTCATGGTGTACGGTGCTGAAGCCGTAATGCCAACAGACCTGGAGCACGACTCCCCTCGAGTTGCCAACTACGTCGAGGTAGCCAACGACACCGCCCGCCAAGACAGCGTTGATCAACTCGACGAAGCACGCGACCTGGCTCGCTCCTGCACCACCATATACCAGAAGGGACTTCGCCGCTATCACAGCCGCCGATGTGCGCACTCGCACCTTCCAAGAAGGCGACCTGGTCCTACGACTGGTCCAAGATAAAAAGGGCATGCACAAGCTATCCCCCCCGTGGGAGGGGCCATTCGCCAGAGGCCGAGTCCTTGGCAACGACGCTTACTACCTCATCGACATACGGGGGTGACGGCCAACTGGAGGTCGGGAGGCCATGGAATATAAACCTCCTCAGAAAGTTCTACACTTAGAACCTCACACTGTACTCCATCGGCATATATAATGAAATTCATTCGGATCGCACAAATTGTGTCCACTCGCCATATTCTTGTGCCACTCGCACTCGTAGATACTAGCAATATGCTACCTACGGAAGTCAACCTTTGTTCGAGCGGACCGGCACGGCCAAGTAGTACGGCACAAGGGCACCGAAAAAATCCGGGCCTTGGGTCATCCACGAAAAACGCCAACCCGGAGCCGCCATTGGAGTCGCCTAGCCCGACTGGCCCGCCGGGCCAAGACATCCGACACACGCTTCTCACAGCGACCTGTCCCCCCCACCCTCACGCAAAGCAACTCGAACGGTTAAGTACCACACACGAGGACTTCGCAAAACGGGGACCCCACGCGGCTCGGAAACACACCCAATAAGAGAGCTGCCTAGGGCTCACCAAGCGACTGGCTCTCTGGGCCAGGGGAGGAGACGCGTTACAAACAATGCATTCGTAACCTGCCAACAGGATCACGACCAATACGGTCTAGCACAATGCTCGGGGACTTGTTCACAAACGAAACCTCACCTGCACTCGGGGACTCGCCGTTCAGAAGACGCGAGGGGCAAAAACAAACGCAAAAACAAGGCAAACACATAGAAATACATAGTCGAGTTATACCCCATTAAAGGGCGGACGCGCTCGGGGACTCGCTCAAATTGTCGAACAAAACACTACTTTAATAAAACACAAGCCGACCAAGTCCCTACGACACGGGTCACAAAAATCATACAAATGTTCGCCACCTGGCATCTATTACAACTTCTACATTTGCTCATTACACAGGCCCTGACGAAGAAGAAGCACCACCACCCTTGACGCGCACAAAGGGCTGCCACGGGTTCGTCAGATACGTGGTCAGCGACTTCGCCAATGACGACCGGAAGGGCTGCCTCCGACTTCATGTCGTGGTGCTCCGGCTCGGGGTTGCCAGGCGCCAACACCGTCTCCTGGTACGGCATCAGATCCTCCATCGCCAAGACACGATCAGCATAAGGAGCGGCCTTCGCGGTCAGCTCAGCACCTCCGACATCTCCACCGTGCCGGTCGCCGAGGGATAGCCACTCGTGACATCGTCAAGGTCGAAGTCGTCGAGGAGGAAATGCGCGAGAACCAAGCTCAACATCGTGGCGGCCCCCGCGTCTGAACGCTGAGCGCGTCATCCAGTCCACAACCGCGGGCACCTCCTCCAGATAGCGGCACACCTTCGTGAGCCCCCGAGGGATGACTTCGGTGGGAGACATGCCTTGGAGAGCTGCCTGGACACACAACGCCGAGGCTGTGGCCGCATTCACCACGGCAGTTACGCACTGCGAAGCAGTATAAGTCTGCACCACCGAGTCGCTTTGGCCTGCCACAACTGCAAAGTCAGGTATCAGCGAAACAATGAAACCCCCAAAGCGGGGACCGGACAAAAGGCTAAAGCAATGACAGAAACTCACCAAGCAGCTTACGGCAACTCTCCTTGACGTGCTTCTCCAAGGCGGCCCTAGTCGTTATGCAGTCCCACAATGATGGAGTCTGCGGCTTTGCGTTCCTCTTCAGCGGCAGCAACGGTAGCCTTCGCCCGCTCTTCCGAAGAAACTGAGGCCGCCTTAGCATCCTCCAACTCCTTGACCAAGAAGGCCACTCGCTCATTTGCCGCGTCCAGCTCCGCGAGTGGGACATACCCCTCACGGGCCTTGGAGACTTCAGCCAAGAAACCGTCTGCAAGTGGAGATGTTAAAGTATCGCATAAAATCAGCTCACAACAAGCAAAGAAAGAACAACACCAAACACTCACCGATCTTCTCCTAAAGCTGCCGGTTAACCTCCCGCGCCTCGCGCAAGTCACATTCTAGGCGCTCTCACGCAGCCTGCCGATTAGTCGACTCCCGCTGCAACCACCTGCAAAACAACAAGACCAACTAAGCATCGGGAGGGAAAATTATCACCAGTTCCAAGTCGCTGAAATTCAGTGACCAGGAACTCAGGGACTGGAGAAGGAAGAAAAAAACAAGACCAGTTCCCAGTCGCTGCGATTCAACGACTAGGAACTCGGGGACTAGAGAATACAGGAAGATAAAGACAATTCCCAACCGCTGAAATTCAGCGACTAGGAATTCGGGGACTGGACATACCTGAATGGCAGTGCCGAGCATCTTGTCAAGTTCAGCAGCGTCAGTCGACGGGACCGTGAAGGAGGTGCGCCCGCGGCGGGCCTCAATCTCCACGTCCACGATTTCTGGGAACTGCGGAGATTGCGCGTCCGCACCGCTTTGAAACCCCCTCACCATAAAGCGAGGGAATGTCGCCGACGCCCTGGCAGGGGCGCTGGCCGCCGGGGCCGGCACCTCGGCGCGGATGCAGCCGGTGCTGGCTCCGATAGTGTCGCCGCCCCCTCTTCGACGACTGGCGCAGCAACTGGCTCCACGGCGCTTCCCCCGGTTCCGGCGTCGTCAGCACCGCCCTTCTGTTTCTTCATGACTTTAGCAATCACGACATCCTCGGAGGCCTTCCTCTTCCTAAGGAGATCACCTTCTCCCGTGACAGTGGCCGGGGGAATCTTGGCCACCGAAGGGCGCCCAATCTTCTTAGCCCCTGACCTGCACGAACCCTTCTAATCAGCACAACCACGACACGAAAGATGCAAAGCAAATTGGGACAAGGAAGTGTAAACTTACTTGGCGACTGGAAGAACGCGAAGACCGGTACTGATATGGGCAAGTTTGTCCAACTCGGGACCAAGCTTGCGACTAAGCCCCCGCTCGAATACGTCTGAAGCCCACGAAACCGATGGCTTCCTTGACGACGAAGCCGCAGTCGCCGAGATCTCCGGCTCCGACGCCGCTGCCCCCGACGGCAATGGCGACTTGGGTGGCACCACGTCGGTGGCTTCTTGGCTTTGGACCCCCGAGGTCGACGGCACGATCGAAGCCAGGGGCGCCTCTACCACCACCTCCGTGTCCTCGCCCTCCAACCCCTTTGTCTGGATTGCAGCCCTCGGGACCTTGTGCGAGACTTCAGGAGACCCTTCGCTGTCGGAGTTGTCGTCCGACCCGAACACCACTGACGACCTGACTAGCGACGCGGGGCCTCTTCGCCGGCGACCTAGGCCGGGCGTGGGGGCTTCGAAGGCGTGGCGGTGCGTCAGGGCTTCATTCTTCACGGGAGCGCGACCCTCTTCGTCTTCCCCGTCGCTATCGGAAGGATTCCACTCGGAATCTTCCTCCAGCTCCTGGGGGACTTCTTCATCGAGCGGAGGGAGCCAACCCTCCAATACCTGAAAAGCTGAGAACCATTGCGAGTCAGAAACACAACGAGTGAAAAGAACGAAATTGGAATACGAACGGAGCGATTGGAAAGAAGACTTACTGTAGGGGCTTCATTCTTCACGGGAGTATACGGGGCGACTCCGACCGCCGCGCCCGTGAACTCCGCGTCGGTGATCTTCTTCAGGGCGGCCTTGTAGTCTTTGGCTTCCCACGACTCCGTGCTGGTGCGAGATGGATCAAGCTTCCCGCTGTACTCGTACATCCAGCGTGGACAAGCCGCCAGCAGAAACCAGGCGCGGCCCAAGCCAGCAATTGTAGAGGTTGATCGGAATCAACCCCTGGTCCTTCAGCTTCTGGATCTGGTCCATCATCTCCGCGACGGCCATCCGCTGATCTTCAGGGAGCTTCTTTGGCGCCAGTCGGCGGGGCTCGCTCCTCTCGGTAACGAATTCAGGGAGGGAAACCTCGCCAGAGGGAGTGGCTTCCTTGACGTAGAACCGACTTTTCTTCCACTCGTTGGCGGCCTTCTTCAGCAGGAGAAGATTGACGAAGTTGGCCTTCGGCTTCAACTGGAAGGTGACCCCGCCTGCGGCCAGCATCAAGCCGCTGGACGCCTCGCGCCCGATGCAGCCGTGGAAGAGCTCCAGCCACATCGGGAAGTAAGGCCTGCAGCCGAGGGGTAACACTCGCAGAAGGTGACGAAGATCGCCAGCTGCTCGATGCTATGTGGACCAAGATCCGAGGGCTTGATCGCATAGTACGCGCAGAAGCGGCAGAAGAAGAGTGAAGTGGGGAACCCTAAGCCCCTCTCGAGATGGCTGGTGTGAAACAGATGAATTTGCCGGGCCGCGGCTTCGACTCGGTCTCAGAAGAAGGGGGAACTCGCCAATTCCCCTTGCGAAGCACCCCGACGTCCTCGAAGGATTTCAACTGGGCCATGGAGCACTTTGGATTTTCCCCACGAGCCTTTGGGAGGCGCCATTGAGTGGGAAGCGGAATCGCGCGATGCAAGGAGAATAGGTCGGGGCGAGCAGGGGGAAAAGCAAATGAGGAAGGATGAAGAATGCGAAGAAGGATGCGAAGCAGATCCATCACTCTCCTTATATGGGAAAGGTCACCCGCCAAAATCGGGATAGCCGTTACCCACGGTAATTGCGCCGTAGTTACCATTGGAAGCTCCAACGGGTAGTTTGACTGAGGTTGGCGGTCCAACTTCGGTGATCCACTCGCTACCCGCCAATCTCTCTTCTCGCCGAAATGACGGACTGGGCAACGATGATGTTCATTAAAGTGACGAGTGGAGCTGTGGAGAAATTCTCCTCGGCATTAATAGAGTCCATCGCCGATACGACTGGGCGCCCAAATTGGGCTCGCCTACTTCAAGCACCAAAGAACGCCTACGCCTACATCAACAATGGCCTCGGGGACTACTGATGGGGATATGCCTAAGGGGGTATGCTCAGCAGTGGGTTTCGAGTGGCCGGAAGGCCCCGCGAGTACGCCTGAAGGACAGCGACTAGACTTCGGGGAAGGAAGAGGCCCATCGACTGGCGACTAGAAGCCTAGGAGTGTAGCAGAGGACCAGTCGGATTAGGTCAAAGGCTCCCGGATCCTTATCTTGTTCGGGGGCAACTTGTAAACCCTGGGAGGTGCTTCATATATAAACCTCCCTAGGGTACAGTAGAGACTCACGTTCCATCATACACCCCCTCAAGCGACTCGCCGCCCAGCCGCCGAGCTGGCCACCCTTGTAACTCGCTCTCTCATAATCTAACCTAGCAGGAGTAGGTCTTTACCTCCGGGGGCCCGAACCTGGGTAAACCCTTGTGCACCTGCCCCCATCTCGCACCGCAGATGGCCACCAACTCTTCCTCACGATACTCTCAATCGCCGCCTATGGCAGCGACTGCCGTGGCCATTTCCACGACATAATCCTAACTGACTTTAGCATCGCTACGGGAGAGAATGTCTCATCGTAGTCAACTCCTTGAATTTGTCGAACCCCTTTGCGACAAGTCGAGCTTTATAGATGGTCACATTACCATCAGCATCAGTTTTCTTTTGAAAATGCATTTATTCTCAACAGCCTTTCGATCGTGAGGTAAGTCCACCAAGGTCCAAACCTAGTTTTAGTACACGGATTCCATCTCGGATTTCATGGCTTCTAGCCTTTTGTTGGAATTCGTGCTCATCATCGCTCTTCATATGTCGCAGGGTCATCCATTTCATCAATCATGAAATTCATAACATGATTGCCGTACAGTTCAGGAGCTGCACGTGTCCTGTTTGACCTGCGAGGTTTGGTAGTGTCCTCTTTCGGAGTTTCATGATCACTATCATTAGCTCTCTCTTCATTAGGTGAAGTCAACTCCGAAACAACTTCCGGTGCTGCGCTAATCGCCATTTCATGAAGAGAAGGTTCAATAACCTCTTCGATTTCTACCTTCCGACTACTCACACCTTTTGCGAGAAACTCCTTCTCAAGAAAGGATCCATTCTTGGCAACAAAAACCTTGCCCTCGGATCTGTGATAGAAGGTATACCCAATCGTTTCCTTAGAGTATCCTATGAAGACGCATTTTTCCGCTTTGGGTTCGAGTTTATCCGGCTGAAGTTTCTTCACATATACATCGCATCCCCAAACTTTAAGAAATGATAGCTTAGGTTTGTCTCCAAACCATAATTCATACGTTGTCGTTTCAACAGATTTAGATGGTGCCCATTTTAAAGTGAATGCAGCGGCTTCCAGTTGCATAACCCCAAAATGACAGTGGTAAGTCAGTCAGAGACATCATAGACCGAAACCATATCTAATAAAGTACGATTACGATGTTCCGACACCCATTACGTTGTGGTGTTCCGGCAGGCGTGAGTTGTGAAACTATTCCACAGTCTTCATATGTGTGCTAAACTCGTAACTAAGATACTCTCCTCCACGGTCGGACGCTTGAAATTTGATCTTTCTGTTACGATAATTTTCCACTTTATTCTGAAATTCCTTGAACTTTTCAAAGGTTTTAAACTTAGGTTCATCAAATAGATATACAACGTATCTACTCAAATCATCCGTGAAAGTAACAAAATAACGATATCCAAACTCGCGCGACACACTCATTGGTCCACACACATCAGTATGTATGATTTCCAATAATTTGTCGCCCGTTCCATTGAACCGGAAAAACGGCGTTCTAGTCATCTTGCCCATAAGGCATGGCTCACATGTATCAAATGATTCAAAATCAAGTGATTCTAAAAGTCCATCGGAATGGAGTTTCTTCATGCGTTTAACGCCAATATGACCTATACGGCAGTGCCACATATATGCAGATATTCATTATCGAGGTTTAATCCTTTAGCATCAACATAATGAATATGCATAATACTACTATCGAGATCCAACAGAAATAAACCATTTCAACACAGGTGCATGACCATAATAGATATCATTCATATAAATCGAACAACCATTGTTTTCAGATTTAAAGGAATAACCACTTTGCATTAAACACGATCCGGATACAATGTTCATGCTCAGTGCAGGCACCAAATAACAATTATTTAGATTTATCACTAATCCCTACGGCATATGGAGAGGCACACGTTCTGACGGCGATCACATCAACTCTTGATCCATTGCCGACCCGCATCGTGACCTCATCCCTTGCTAGCTTGTCACTTGTTCCACAGCCCCTGAACCAAGTTACATATATTAGCAACCGATCCCGTATCAAATACCCAGGTGCTCCTGCGAGTTACTAGTCAAGTAACATCAATAACATGTATATCACATATACCTTCGTTTGCCTTGCCGGCCTTCTTGCCCGCCAAATACTTGGGGCAGTTGCGCTTCCAACGGCCAGTCCCCTTGCAATAGTAGCACTCGGTATCAGACTTAGGGCCAGCTCGAGATTTCCTTTCAGGTGCGGCAACAGGTTTGCCGCCCTTCTTTCCCTTCTGCTTGCCTTTCTTGTCCTTCTTGAAACCGGTGGTCTGTTGATTATCAACACTTGATGTTCTTTCCTAATCTCCACTTCTGCAGTCTTAAGCATTGACAAAAGCTCGGGAAGAGACTTCTTCATGCCTGCATGTTATAGTTCATCACGAAGCTCTTGTAGCTAGATGGCAGAGATTGGAGAAACGATGTATGCCTAGGTCAATAGGAATCGATATTCCCCAGGACACAAGCTTATCAGCGTACCCAGACATTTTGAGTACGTGCTCACTAACGGAGTTGTTCTCCTCCATCATGCAGCTAGAACTTTTCAGAAGCATTTATAACTCTCTAACTCTCTCTAGGCAGCATGGGTATGATGTCTACGCACTTCTATTCTTGTAGACAGTTGTTGGGCCTCCAAGTGTAGAGGTTGTAGAATAGCAGCAAATTTTCCCTTAAGTGGATCACCCATGGTTTATCGAACTCAGGGACGAAGTGGTCAAAGGTATTCCCTCCCAAGCAAACCCTGCAATCAAGATACAAGAAGTCTCTTGTCCCCAACATACCCAATACACTTGTCAGGTGTATAGGTGCACTAGTTCGGCGAAGAGATAGTGAAATACAAGTGGTATGGATAATTATTAAGTGGTAACGGTTGCCAGAAAATAGTTGCTGGCGCGTGGTTGACGTGGGAAGAGACTAAAGACAAACTGAAATTAAGATGGGAAGCAAGCAAACATGTTACCAAATCTAGTTGCAAACGATTGTTCAATTGCTTACAAACAAGGCCTAGGAATCATACTTTCACTAGTTAACACTCTCATATAAATATATTATATTCATGATACTACTTACTCTGAACTACTCTCCGGTTGGAACACTCTAATCTATGGTAGGGCTATAACAGCACACCTCAAAGTTTTGCTTTCCGCATCTAGATAACCCCACCACTGTCACCTTGAGCACTAGATGGTTCCAACAAACACCACAATTTCATAAGACATCCAACACCAAATATAACTCGTAACAAGTATTTGTAATATCTAGCCTAAGTGCCACCATGGTGTGCACACTGTCAACTTCACACACATGGGGAGAGCAGAGATATATTAAAGCACTTGAGTAGCAAGGTAGATCTATAGATTACAAGCTCATGATCACAATATGATCATGCATAGAGAGAGAGATGAACACATAGCTACCGGTAGAACCCCTTTAGCTCGAGAGAGATCAACTCCCTCCCTCATCATGGGAATCAGCAACGACGATGGAGATGGTGGTGGAGATCGATGGAGATGGCTCATGGGCACTTCCCCTCCCGGCAGGGTGCAGGGAACAGAGACTTTCTGTCCCCCGAATCTCCCATTCATGGCCGGTGGCGCTGTGGAACCTTCATGGATTTCTGATTGACGATTTAGGGTTTTTTGCATCAAGGACAGATATCTAGGCGAAAGAGGCTAAGGTCAGTGTCCGGCCAGGGGCCCACACCATGCCCTGGCGCGGCCAGGGGGACCCGCGCCTAGGGTTGGTGTGGCCACCCTGTGGCCCCTCTCCGTCTCATCTCTGGCTCCGTGAGTCTTCTGGTAAAATATAGACTTTGGCTTTGTCCGCGTCAATTCCAAGAATATTCATTTTCTAACTTCCTTGGAACCCAAAACAGCAGAGAAAACAGGCAGTGGCACTAAGGCCTCTTGTTAATAGGTTAGTCCAAGAAACTCATATGAAAAGTACTCCAAAGTTGGAACAAAACATAGAAAGTAGATAAAACCAAGCAGGAACATCAAAAATTATGGATACGTTAGCAACGTATCAACCATCCCCAAGCTTAACTCTGCTCGTCCTCGAGTAGGTAAGTGATAAAAGAAAGAATAATTTTGAGGTGACATGCACCATCATAAACTTGATCAAAGTATTTGTAAAACATTGATAGCTAGGATCTAGTACTTCAACATAAATGGAAGATAAAGTTCTAGCAATAAGACATAGCAACTATGTTGCAAATGAAAAGGCACAAACAAATATTCATGAATAAACAATACTTTGCAAGACGTGTGTTTGTTTCACATAAAGAAAACAAGCATAGTAGCATTCAGCTTGTCCCTCATAGAGTAGCAAACATAAATGCATAAGACACCGTCAAAGTTCATAAGAGTGAAATAGATACAAATAATTTTAAAACAAGCAATATCAAAGTTATGCATCAATCAACAAGTCTTGGGACAATGCACATAGAACTAAGAATGGCCACTATGCTCTCAAAGTAGGGCATAAAAGGTAGAAGGTGGAAACTCAACATAAAAGTAAAAGAAAGGCCTTCATAGAAAGGAAGCAGAGATTCAAGTTTCATAAAGAGCTTCCAAAAATTATGGTACTTATTAGCTTCAGGCTCTCATTGCCCCTATCATAAGCATCTTGATAGTGATTAAGTTTTAAGTGAACAAACTATGTTGTATATGCTTGACGAAGTATAAGTTCGAAATCTCATGTCCCTTGAATACGAGGGTCGCTCCTCATGCTACTCAAGTTTAGTCACCAGTAAGTTCTTGTCATCATAAGTACATCTGTATCATAGAGAACCGCCAACAGGGTACCCCTTGCCCGATGATACGGAAGAATCCCCATATCAAAATGACAAGGCAAGCAAACAACGAGCATCTCAGCCATCTCTTATTTACCATGGGAATATGGTGCTTTTTTCTCTCTTTCGTCTTTTTATATATCTCTTTTTTTCATTTTCTCTTTTTTTCTCCAATATCTGACTCTTTTTTTTATAAGAAGAATGCTCATAGACAGCTCATTATGGTTACGTTGCAGGTTTCCAGCATGACAGCATGGATTAGACTAGCGGCCCCGGGCGTTTCTCTAAACACATATACATAACTCCATGGACTTACAAGCTCCCCTTTCATTTCACCACGATGACATCCATAGACCAAAAGAGCATGATATCAACTAAGTACAAAGTACAAGTGCAATGTTGAAAGCGTCCCCATGATACATGGTTCTGCTAATTTCAACTTATAAAGCGCAAGCATATACACAACAAAGATGGACACAATGGGTCAAGTTTATTAATTGTCACGAACAGTAAAGTGTGCCATCAAGTTCGTGAGAGCTTTAATCACTAGTTTTTCTATAACAAGTTTAATCGGAAGGTAGATAAAAACATGAATATACTTGGAATAGCAAATGCTAATAGGTAGGTATGGTGGACTCTTTAGAATAACTTGGTTTTATTTGGAGTTGGATGCATGAGTGGAACTCATACTGGTTATGGAGCTAGCAAAAGACTGGGAGCGACCAAACTAAGAGAGCAATAATGGCCATAATCATGCCCAGCGACAAAACATCATTGATCAAAGCATAAAGTGATACTACAAGTTGAAAACTAAAGGATCATCAAGGCTGTGGTGACTTGGGATAGTCATAACATGGTGTGAGCATGTGCCAACCCAACCCAAATAAAGCATCAAAGGAGAATACCACAATACTATGCTTTATTGCTAAAACAACGCATGATTCTTCCAAGGCAGATTAAGCAATCTCAATTGTTTATAACATGTCATGCTACAGCAGAGAAATACTAAGCATAAACCAAAACAATATCAAGCATGGCATGACAAAGCATGGGCCACAGTCAAAAATAAGCTCTCTTTACCACTTAAGCATGAGCTTTCCTACTCTTTTCCAATCCAAACCAAACTATTTGAAAACAATGTATGAAAGAGGGGGTCCAACAATTTATTCAGTCAGCAAAACTAAGCAAACCAAGCAAACCAAGCAAACAAAAACCAAATTGAAAACAAAAAATAAGACGCTCCAAGAACAACACAACTGTGCATGAAACAATAAAAATGAAGCGTTTGGAAGAAACCTGGAATTTTTATTGATGAAGAAGGCGATGCTTTGGGCATCCCCAAGCTTTGACGCTTGTACTTCTTGGATATTTCTTGGAGTGACACGCGTGGCATCCCCAGCTTGAGCTTTAGTCCACTCTTCAATCTCATTACATCATTCTCCATACACCTGAAATATTTCCTTCATACAAAACTTCACACAATCTTTATTAGCAACATTAGTGCACTCAAGATAATAAGTCTTTGGGTTCAGTTTCAACACCAATAAAACTTCCATGAAAACACAAGCTACTATGTAATTTCCCTTGAAAAGATCAATTCCCCAAAACAACAAAAGAATTCAAGAGAAAGAGATTAAGAGGCAAATGCAAATAATGGCAGAAATCTATCATAGAACATACCAGCGGTAAAAAACCAATTTTTAGAAGACATTCTGTTCTCAAATCGAAAAGTGTTGAACTAACGAAAGTTAGATAACAACCTGGGGTAGAAGCACAAAAATGTACGCCTCAAAACATCGTACATATATTTTACACGATATATTTTACAGTGAAGCATAAAATTCTGTTTCGGACAACAACTTTCCAAGCATTACTTCTGTCTCATTAGAGGTTACTCTTGGCACAAAAAGCAAATGAAAGGTTAAGGATCAGTTATTATAGAGGGTAATAACTTCCAAGACTAATCTAAAACTTTTGGGTTATCTCCCAATAAGTACTTTTCTTTAACGCCTTTAAGTTAGGCATGATAGTTTGAGAAGATGCTCACATAAGAAATATGAATTGAAGTAAAGAGAGCATAAAGAAGCAAATTCAAAAGCACATTTAAGTCTAACCCACTTCCATGCATAGGAATCTTGTAAAGAACAGGTCATGAAAGGACAAAGCAACAAGCATAGAAGAGCAAAACAAGTGCAACTTCAAGACTTTCAACATAAAGAGGGGAACCTAATATTATTTAGATGCATAAAACCATGTTTCCCTCTCTCATATAACTTTTAGTAGCATCATGAATAAAATGAACAATATAACTATCACATAAAACATTCTTATCATGAGCCACATGCATAGAATGATTATTAATCTCCAATAAGCATAGTCATCTTCTATTATTGTGGTGGGAGCAAATTAACAAAATAGCTATCATTATTATTCTCATCCCATAATCATAAATATAGAAGGCCATATTGTAATCAGAATTTTCTCCTCAATAGTAGGTGAACTTAAAATATCATATTCATCATTATAATCGTCATATATTGGAGGTTTGGTATCATCACAAGCAATAGAATACATTGTCTTCCAAAGCTGGGGAACTAAAAAGATCATTTTCATAAAAACTAGCTTCCAAGCTTAGACTTTTCCATAGCATTAGAAATAATGGTGTCCAAAGAATTCATACTATCAACATTTCTATTAGCATGCAAAGAAAGTTCCATTGGTTTTTTTAATTTTCTCTTCTTCAAACCTTCATGTCCTAACTCAAGATAAATACTATAAAGCTCTCTAATTTTGTTGTTGTTTTCCATTAATTCTAACTAGTGAAACCAGAAACAAAAGACAAAATTACAGAATCTGAAGGAAATAACTCCGAGCACTCACACCGGAGGATTTGAGTACCTTTTATCTTACGTCCCCAACAACGGCGCCAGAAAATAGCTTGATGTCTACGCACTTCTATTCTTGTAGACAGTTGTTGGGCCTCCAAGTGCAGAGGTTTGTAGAACATCATCAAGTTTTCCCTTAAGTGGATCACCCAAGGTTTATCGAACTCAGGGAGGAAGTGGTCAAAGGTATTCCCTCTCAAGAACACTGCAATCAAGATACAAGAAGTGTCTTGTGTCCCCAACACACACCCATACACTTGTCAGGTGTATAGGTTCACTAGTTCGACGAAGAGATAGTGAAATACAAGTGGTATCGACAATTATAAGTGGTAAGGGTGCCAGAAAATAGTTGCTGGCGCGTGGTTGATGTGGGAAGAGACTAAAGACAAACTGAAATAAAGATGGAAGCAAGCAAACATGTAACAGATCTAGTTGCAAACGATGCTTCAATGCTTAGATACAAGGCCTAGGGATCATACTTTCACTAGTGAACACTCTCATATAAATATATTATCTTCATGATACTACTCTAAACTACTCTCCGGTTGGACACTCTAATCTATGGTAGGGCTATAACATCACACCTCAAAGTTTGCTTTCCGCATCTAGATAACCCCACAACTATCACCTTGAGCACTAGATGGTTCCAACAAACACCACAATTTCATAAAGACATCCACACCAAATATAACTCATAACAAGTATTTGTATCTCTAGCCTAAGTGACACCATGGTGTGCACACTGTCAACTTCACACACATGGGGAGAGCAGAGATCTATTAAGCACTTGAGTAGCAAGGTAGATCTATAGATTAAAAGCTCATGATCACAATATGATCATGCATAGAGAGAGATGAACACATAGCTACCGGTAGAACCCTTAGCCGCAAGAGTGATTGATGACCCACAAGTTAAGGGGTGTATCGCAGTGTTTTCGATAAGTAAGAGTGTCGAACCCAACGAGGAGCAGAAGGTGCTGGCTAGTGGTATGGATCAGGAATTCTCTCCATACTTAGCAAACGGATTTTTAGGGGTTTTCGATAAAGCAAGTAAACAAAGTACAAAGTAAATAAAAGACAGTAAGAATGAATGCAGCAAGTGTCCCAATCCTTTATGCAGCAAGGACAAGCCGGTTGTATTTCTATAGATGACCAAACATCTCTAGGACACATGGGAAAACTGTCAAGTGCTTTCGCTTCATATAGTCGCTTATCTTCTCTAGCTTGCTAAGTGTTGTGTGGGTGAACCTGTGCTAATGTACCGCCCCATCCAAGACTAAATACATACTTGTCATTAAACCCCTTGCAAACATCCGTAAGTACAAGAAAGTAATAAGGTAGAAACCTACCACAGTTTTAAACTCTAAGACCCTTACGTCCCTTGTGCAATGGTTTCCTAACGGGGTTCAAGTTTCTGTCACTCCGGCAACCCCTACGATTAGCACAAATACACAATGCATTCCCCTAGGCCCTTATAGGTGAAGTGTCATGTAGTCGATGTTCACATGACACCACTAGAAGAAGGACACCACAACTTAAATAACAATCTATTGATCTTTCTCAACGCAACTCCACTACTAACAACAAGACTTCTCCACATGTCCTCAAGAACAAAACGAACTACTCACAAGACACCATATGGATCATGATCAGAGATGGAATAATGATGTATAACAATCTAAACAAAACAATAATTCAATGGTTCACTTCATAGCATCACTACAAAGAGTAATCAACACCGGGAAAGTTTCCCCTATGAACTATGCAAGATTCAACGCAATTGTTACAGCAATATGGAGATGGTGATGAGGGTGCTGATGGTGATGATGGTGGTGATGATGGTGATGATGATCCCGATCAAGTCCAGCTTGATAGTGGTGTTGATGGCGACGATCTTCCCTCTCCAGGAAGGAATTCCCCCGACAGAAATCTGTCTGCCGGAGAGATTTTCTCTCTCGGTGTTTTCCGCCCCGCAGAGGGGGCGGCGGAATCTTTCTGTGTCGCTCCCCGAGTCTTAGGGTTCGTGGGATGATATACGCCAGAGGAGAGAGGCTGGAGTGGGCCAGGGCGGCCACACCACTCCCAGGCGTGGCCTAGGCCTGCCCGCGCCATGGGGTGGTGTGGGCCCCCTGTGGCCCACCTCCACTCCATCTTCAGGAATTCCCCCAGCAGAATTCTGTCTGCCGGAGAGATCTTTCTCCCTCGGTGTGTTTCCGCCCCGTAGAGGTGGTAGAATCTTTTTGTGGTCGCTCCCCTAGTATTAGGTTTTCGAGGGGATAATATACGCCAAAGGGGAGAGCCTGGAGTGGGCTAGGGCGGCCACACCACCTGCTAGCACGGCCTAGGGCTACCCACGCCACGGGGTGGTGTGGCCCCCATGTGGCCCATCTCCACTCCCCCTTCTGGCAATCTTCGTCTTCTAGAAAAGAAATTTTCCATGTATTTTCCTAGATTTTCTGATCTTCGCGAATTTCGCCTCCAAACAACACCTTTTCCATCAGAATCCTGACTACAGCGATCCATGCTCCAAAAGTCATCAACCATGCAAAAACAGATGAATAACATAAGTATCATCTCTTAATACGAAACATATCAATGAATAATAATAATAATGATATAGAATAGTGATGCAAAATGGACGTATCAACTCCCCCAAGCTTAGACTTCCCTTGTCCCCAAGCGAAAACTGAGCTCAATAAACATGACCTCGGGTTTATGGAGTGAAGAGTCGATAAAAGAATACGGACAAGAAGCATCACATTCATCAATACATAAATCATAATATAAGAAAACAACTCACTATTATAACTTAACTTGCAATAAGTAAAGAAACACAATAAAGATACATAAAGTAAATCATAATTGGTAATGGCAAACTTTTCTCTTGGTCAAAGAATAGTTGACAATTTGCAGGAGTTCACACATAAAGGTTTTTCAATGATAGCTTTCAAAGTAATAACACTAAGATAAGAGCAAATGTGCAAAGCAAGGAACATGATTGAATAATCATCATATGAATGAATGAATGAAACACAACAACTCAAAATACTTGCTGAGATAGAAGGGATAGTTTACTGACTCAACTAAAAAGTAAAAGATAGGCCCTTCGCAGAGGGCGGCAGGGATTTCAAGTTTTCATAAAGAGCTTCCAAACATTATGGTGCTTATTAGCTTTCAGCTCTCATTGCCCCTATCATAGGGATCTTTAGGTGTGATTAAGGTTAAAGTGACACAACTAAGAGGATATGCTTGACAAGTTATAAATTGAAATCGCATGCCCCTTACTTATGAGTACCGAACCTCATGCCTACTCACTTCAGTCAAGTAAGCTCTTGTCATTGAAATACATATGTATCATAGAGAACCGCCAAACGGGTACCCCTTGCACATGATACATGAGCTATCCCATAATCAAAATGACAAGCCATGCAGACAATGAGCATCTCAGCGATCTTTTTTATTTGCTATTTGCATAGGTTTTTATTGAGGATGCTTCATAGAGATGCTCATTGTGTTATGCTGCAATTTTCCACCATGATTAGACATGGATTAGGCTAGCGGCCCAGGCGTTTCTCTAACACACATACACACTCCATGATCTTACAAGTTCCCCTTTATTTCACACCGCCCGCCGGATCCATAAGCAAAAGAATCATGATATCAATGGCATATAAGTGCAATGTGAAAGCGTTCCCCATGATACATGGTTTGGCTAATTTCAACTCATAAAGCGCAAGCATATACGCACAAAGAAGGACCCAATGGTTCAAGTTTATTAAATGCAAGAAAGTAAAGTGTGCCATCAAGTTCGTGAGAGCTTTAAATCACTAATTTCTCCTAACAAGTTTAATTTGGGAGGTAGATAAAACAATTTACTTGGAATATCAATAATGCTACTAGGTAGGCATGGTGGACACAAATGGCATGGGTTTTTGGTTTAAAGGAGATGGATGCACGAGAAGAATACCCTCTCAGTACAGGTTTTTGGCTAGCAAGGCTGGGTAGCAAGTACAAGAGTTGAGGAAACAACCAAACATACAAATGATAAAGACAACATGCAATCTTCCTTGGAAGCACAAAAGATCTTAACTAGAGAATACTAGACTTATGAGCAAATCAAGAAAGAAAGATGATGAAATAATTTTCTCTAGAGTACTACTACTTTTTCTTTTCAACTCTCAAAAAGTGTGTTTGCTACTGACCGATCCAGGTTTGCCAAACCAACTAATTAACTCAATGATCCCATAGTGATACCAATACTAACAACAAGATCAATCATATAACCACGAATTGAAAACTAACATAAGCTATGCAAAAGAGTGAAGATAGAACTTCCCATTAATATTCCATAACGAAAAGTCACACCAAGGGATACATATCTAACGAGAGAGGGACACTTCCATAATGCAAACCATACTACATAATAACTCCTCTATTCATGATATGACTCTACTAAAAAGGTAAAAAGATAGAAGATAGTGATATACCGCGACACTCCTCCCAAGCTTGGAACAAACCAAGGGGATGCCAAACCTGATCACGAATTACTCCTTCGGTGGTGGTGGTATCCTCTCGATGAGCTCTTTGATAAGATTCTCCAAGTCCTCAATCTCGAAGGTGAGATTACGAATCAGCTGTGAATTTTGCTCAATGCGGCTCATGATCATGTCGTGTTGAGAATTCCAGCTCTTGCTATTCTTTCCCCCACTCTTCCTCCTTGAAGTCTTCTTTTCCTGCATGGCTAGAACGAGGCATATCCCAATTAGAGGGTAATTTCTCCTTGGCATATTCTGTGATGCCAAAGGATGGAAGTGTCTATAAGGGTAGGAAAGGATTCTTGGTGCATGGAGAAGTTGTCCGTGGTGCCAAACAGTGACGCGGAGGCTTCCCTCCAGTTGACATCCGTGCAGTCCTTCTGATCCTGGTAGGGTTTGCCACCACTCCAATGCTTGCAACTGTAGTGCCGGTGTGCGGTGTTGGTATTGCTCCTCTTCACCTTCACTCTTGATCTCCTTCTCCTTCTCGGGTCTAGGAGGTCTTCCTCCATAGGTTCCTTCCCTTATCCTTGGCGGACACCATTGTGCTTCTAAGCCTGCAAAGAGTGTGTCCTGGCAGAAACAGATCGAAACAAAAACACGACGAAAACACGATATACGGACCTCGGGGGATCCGGGGGGGGGTTATATATTACGAAGTTTCATATCAAAAGGAAAGTACTGGGAGAAACGAGTCGGAGGCGGAGTCCTGGGTGGCCTCACCACCTGGTGGCGCGGCCAGGGGTGGGCCCTGCCATGGGGTGGTGTGAGCCACCCCGGCTCCGTTCTGTCCCTTTTTGCTTCATAGCTTTCCTTATTAACTGAAAACCGCAGAAATATAGTTGTATTGTATTTTTGCGGAACTTTTCTTACCAGAACTGTTACCTAGTTGGAAACGGACTCTGCAGGTCTCTGAATTTGGTATCTAGTAGATTCTTCCAAAGTCATCACTTGAATATCATCAATATCTTCATCTTCATACACTTATTACTTGAGTCATAAAACCTTTCTCTTCTTTATTACACCATTATCTCCACTTCCTGGAAATTTCTTTCACACAAAACATCACACAGTTCTTATTAGCAACATTAGTATAAGTGAAGTGATAAAACCTTTTGAGCCCACTTCAACTGAAAACTATCAAAACATAAGCTACTTTAGCAACTCCTTCCGAAAACCCAAAAAGAATTCAAAAAGAAATCGAATAAAGAAGCAAATGCAAGAGCGGCAAAATCTGTCAAAACAGACCAGCAGGTAAAGATCAATTTTTTCGAAAATCTTCTGTTGCTCCAATCAAAAAGTGAAAAACTAACGAAATTTAAATAACAACCTGGGGCAGAAGCACAAAAACTACAGCTCAATCCGACAGACAGAGATCTCTCACGAATATTTACGGTGAAGCACAAAAATCTGTTTCGGGACAGCAACTTCCCAAATCTTACTTCTCTATCATTAGAGGTTGATCTTGACACAAAAACAAAAAAAAACGGATAAGGAGCGGTTATTACTGAAGTAATAACTTCCAAGACTCAAAGAAACAAAACAAAACTAAAAAGCAAAACAAATTGGGTTGTCTCCCATAAAGCTCTTTCTTTATAGCCATTAAGATGGGCATGATATTTTTGAAGAAGCTCTCATGGGGATATGAATTGAAGTGAAAGAGAGCATTAAGAAGCAAAACACACACACATTTAAGTCTAACCCCCTTCCTATGCAAGGGGATTTTGTAAACAAACAAGTTATTGAAACCAAAGACAACTTGCATAAGAAAGCAAAAGAAGTGCAACATAAAACTTTCAGCATAAAACGGAAACTTGATATTATTGAGATACATAAGAACACTTTTCCCTCTCTCATAGTAACTTCCAGTATCATGCATAAACTTAACAATATAGCTATCGCAAGGACCATCATAGCAATGATCACTTATTCTAACAGAAATACAGGAATACTAGCTCTCATAACACTACTATGTGAAACAATATTAGAGGTATCCTTACAAAGGATAGTGTGTCCCTCTTCCTCATACTTAGTGACAAAGTCTTTCACATTTGCTACTATACGTTCATCAACCATTTGTTTATCAGTTCAACAACTTTGTTTATACTTTCATTAACCATACTAGCTATCATAGAATGTTCCTTTACCTTAACTGGGAAAGGCATTTTCTCAATATAAGGTTCAGGTAAAACATGATTAGCAGTATAAACTTCAGTATTTGTTGCAAAACACTCTTAGCAATATCTTTATAAGGTTCATGATACTTATTCCACTTCTTTTTAGGCACTTCAATGTAGGAAGCAATGGCCTTAAATAAGAAGCAATAGCATGAGAGTTTAGACCGTAAGCATTTTTAATATTTTGAAAGTCATCAGTTCCCATAAAAGATTCAATGCATTCATAATCATAATTTATACCTTACTTTCTACCTTTATCATTCTCCCAAGCTTCAACATTGTCTTGAATACGATCTAGAAGGTCCCATTTAGCTTCTTCTTCCATGCCAGTGAATGATCTAGCACAAGAAGCATCCAATAAATCCTTGTCATGTAGAGGGAGCCTTGCATAAAAGTTGTTGATAATAATATTGTTGGGGAGCTCATGAATGGGACATTTGAGCATTAGTAACTTCAATCTCCCCCAAGCTTGAGCTGTACTCTCTCTCCATCAAGAGGCCAAAAGTTGTATATTTGATTCCGATCTTTATGAATCTCACTAGGAGGATAAAACTTTGAATAAAAGAGAGGCACTATTTCCTCCCATTCCAGAGCTTGACCATTCTTCAGCAGCTTATACCATTCCTCAGCTCTCCTTTCAGTGATAATGAGAATAACTTCTTCTTAACTTGATCTGTAGTAATACTTGCACACTTGAACAACCCGCATAATTCGTGTATAAAGAGTAAATGATCACCGGATGGACAATTCCATTCCCAACATAGTAGTTATCCATAACACGATCAATAATTCTTGTAGGTATTTTGAAAACATCTTTCTCAGCAGGTGGTGGCTTATCTACTACCTTAGGAGTGGTAGTAGCATTACCAAATAAGAAACTCAGCGAATTATCCATAACGAAAATAAAGCAACTAGCAGAAGTAAACAATACTCACAGTAGAAGTTTCCTTTACCAGTTCCACTCTGCAATAGTGCTTCACTCCCCGGCAACGGCGCCAGAAAATAGTCTTGATGACCCACAAGTATAGGGGGTGTATCGCAGTATTTTCGATAAGTAAGAGTGTCGAACCCAACGAGGCATAGAAGGTGCTGGCTAGTGGTATGGATCAGGAATTCTCTGCAAATACTTAGCAAACAGATTTTTAGGGGTTTTCGATAAAGCAAGTACAAAGTACGAGTAATAAAAGACAGTAAGAATGAATGCAGCAAGTGGCCCAATCCTTTATGCAGCAAAGGACAAGACGGTTGTATTTCTATAGATGACCAACGTTCTCGAGGACACATGGGAAAACTGTCAAGTGCTTTCGCTTCATATAGTCGATTAATCTTCTCTAGCTTGCTAAGTGTTGTGTGGGTGAACCTGTGCTAATGTACCACCCCATCCAAGACTAAATACATACTTGTCATTAAACCCCTTGCAAACATCCATAGTACAAGAAAGTAATTAAGGTAGAAACCTAACCACAACTTTAAACTCTAAGACCCTTACGTCCCTTGTGCAATGGTTTCCTAACGGGGGTTCAGGTTTCTGTCACTCCGGCAACCCCTACGATTAGTAGCCAAATACACAATGCATTCCCCTAGGCCCTTATAGGTGAAGTGTCATGTAGTCGACTTCACATGACACCACTAGAAGAAGTACACACACACTTAAATAACAATCTATTGAATCTTTCTCAACGCAACTCCACTACTAACAACAAGACTTCTCCCATGTCCTCAAGAAACAAAACGACTACTCACAAGACATCATATGGATCGTGATCAGAGATGGAATAATGATGTATAACAATATGAACATAAACAATAATTCAATGGTTCACTCAGTAGCATCAACTACATAGAGTAATCAACACCGGGAAAGTTTCCCCTATGAACTATGCAAGATTCAACGCAATTGTTTATAGCAATATGGAGATGGTGATGAGGGTGCTGATGGTGATGATGGTGGTGATGATGGTGGTGATGATGGTGATGATGATCCCGATGAAGTCCAGCTTGATAGTGGTGTTGATGGCGACGATCTTCCCTCTCCAGGAAGGAATTCCCTCGGCAGAAATCTGTCTGCCGGAGAGATCTTTCTCTCTCGGTTTTTTCCGCCCCGCAGAGGCAGCGTAATCTTTCTGTGGTTGCTCCTCGAGTCTTAGGGTTTCGTGGGGATGATATATGCCAGTGGAGAGAGGCTAGAGTGGGCCAGGGCGCCACACACACTCCCAGGCGTGGCCTAGGCCTGCCCGCGCCATGGGGTGGTGTGGGCCCCCTGTGGCCCACCTCCACTCCATCTTCTGGCATCCCGAGTCTTCTGGAAAAATAGAATTTTCCGTATATTTTCCCGGATTTTCTGATCTTCGCGAATTTTACCTCCAAACAGTACCTTTTCCATCAGAATCCTGACTGAAGCGGTCCATGCTCCAAAAGTCATCAACCATGCAAAAATAGATGACATAACATAAGTATCACCTCTCAATACAAAATATATCAATGAATAATAGTGAATTAAAACATAGAATAGTGATGCAAAATGGACGTATCAGTGATCTACTCCCTCTTCATCATGGAAATCAGCAACGGCGATGGAGATGGTAGTGGAGATCGATGGAGATGGCTCCGGGGGCACTTCCCCCCCCCGGCAGGCTGCCGGAACAAAGACTTTCTATCGCCCGAATCTCCCATTCGGTGGCGCGGCGCTGTGGAACTTTTCATGGATTTCTGATTGACGATTTAGGGTTTTGCATTGGGAGAATATACAGGCGAAAGAGGCAAGGTCGGTGGCTGGCCAGGGGCCAACACCATGCCCTATAGCGCGGCCAGGGGGACCCGCGCTGGGGTGGTGTGGTCACCCTGTGGCCCCTCTCCGTCTCGTCTTCTAGTTCCGTGAGTCTTCCGGTAAAATATCGACTTTGGCTTTTATCTAGTCCAATTCCGAGAATATTCATTTTCTGACTTTCCTGGAACCAAAACAGCAAAAAACAGGCAGCTGGAACTGTGGCTCTTGTTAATAGGTTAGTCCAAGAAATCATATGAAAAGTACTCCAAAGTAGATAAAACTAAGCATGGAACATAAAAATTATGGATATGTTAGCAACGTATCAGGGTATCAAAAATCATTTTCAATTCTCCATAGTATCAAAGGCATTGCCATTTTCAAAACGCTTTCGAAGTTCTGGCTCTAGCCCATACAATATGCCATAATGAACTAAGTTGTGGTCCTCCTGACGAGTTATATAGATATTCTTTTCCTTGTTAGGGGCCTCAGGAGCTGGTGGGGGGCCTAGCAGCGCCTCTAGCACATATTGCTTTTGTGTAGCAGTGAGGAGAATCCTCAAATTCATAGCCCAGTTGGTGAAGTTGCTACCATTCGTAGCAAGTTTCTCTTTCTCCATGAACACATCGAAATTAAAAGCAGGTGGTGCCATCTACAACAGAATTTGTAAAGTTTATTTAGACTAAGTTTATGATAGATTGAGTTCAACTAATCCAATTACTAATGAACTCCCACTAAAAAACGACATCCCTTGTGTCTTTTTGGTTATTAGATGAACCAAATCCACTACACCAAGTCCGATCATCACGTGAGTCGGTGTAGCTTCAAAGGCGAGCATCTATATGGGCATCATATCAACTATATGACTCATGCTTAACCTTTTGGTCCGTGTTCCAAGGCCATGTATGTACATGCTAGGCTCGCCAAGTAAGAACCTTAGTATTCACGTGTGTAAAACTGTCTTACACCCGTTGTATGAAAGCGCGGAGTCAAGTACACCCAATCATCACGCGATGTCTCGAAACATGATCTATAGAATGGTACATACTTAAGGAAGAACACATTTTATCTTGATATCTAAATGAGGGATCATCTTACAATGCTACTAAAAGCGCCAAACTAGCAATATAAGATGCAAACATCTAATGTGTAAAGTGAGATGATACGGTCCATGCATTTGATCTCTATCATATGCATCGTGGTATGATCTCTATCATTCCTTTGTGTGTAAGGCCAAGGTCTATGAACTAGACGTTAAGTGTGTTGTCAGAGTATCTACCATACATCTACTTACAACATTACCATATCATGACACTAGCCCAACAACAATCTAAACTAGATGACTCTAATTTATCCATTGCAAGTTTTATGTGGCTTAGGGCTTTCGGAGATAGAACCGGTCTTACCTACGAATCTGACCCCACAACGAGGATAACCAAGTTATTAGTAACTCGTTGTAAATCAGATATTGACTATAGTAGGAGAGATAGACACCCGCCAACCACTTATGCAAACTAGTTGCACGTGAGTCGTGGAACCGTCTCATGTACGATGACATATAAGGTTGGTCCGGGCCGCTTCATCCCACTATGCCACCAATATCCAAAATACATGAAAGAAGAAATAACATGATCATCATTGCCCACATATAAACATATGTGTACTACCCGTGCAAAGCACCTATGCATAGATCAGGCTCTGATACCACTACTGGGTTTGCAACATACAAAACAAAAAAATTCCTAGGATGAGAACTATATGCCAAGATCTATCTACTAGATATAGAGCAACGGGTGGATATACATCCATAGAGAACTTACCCTCGAAGACAACAAAGTTTTGTTAACTAGTTGGAACTCGTGGATGATGTAGTCATACGCTTGCCGATCTCAAGATTGTGTGGAAGTCCTAGCGCCGCAAATCCACATCGCATCCGTCCTCGCACACACGTTCAAGCCACCGGACACCTCCACCTCCTCGCTCCAGCGAATTAGCGGGAGCAGCAACTCCTTCTAGATGCAAGGCCACCGGGAACATGTATCTCGCTAATCCGAGACCATGGGGAATATCTAGAGGGGGAGAGAGATCCTTCACGAGGAGGTGTGCTTTGTGAGGGAGGAGAGAGGGATTTTATAGGAGAGGGGTGCTCCTCCCCTCCCATGGCCGGCGGCCAAGGGTGGCCCCCACCTCTTCCTCATTCATGTGGTGGAAGCTCCACTCACATCAATTCAAGCTCCACCCAAAGTTCCACTCACATGCATTAAATTTCCACCAATTTAATGCAACTCTCAATTAATAAAACTCTTTTATTTATTTTATTCAGAATTTTGTTAATTACTTTAATAAAAACATTCACATAAAACCCCTTGCAAAATTTCAATATCACATGCAAAACCACTTTCTGCAATTTCACCTGAAACAATTCCGTTTCCATCGAAATAATTCCAGCGCTTTGCAGTTCTTTCGTCTGAAACATATGTGCTCCAAAATGGTGTTCGATAACTCTTAAGTGTGTCACCCTACGGTTAGCGAATAATGCAGACATGATTGAGACCCTTCTCAAATCAATAATCAGAAACGGGACCTGAAGATCCATACTGACTCCTGCACATTCAACGATGATTTCTGTGATCGTGAGAACCTTTAACGCTAGTAACTGAATCCCTTTGTCTCATGATATAATACATGTCCGAGATTCGATCATCGGTATCCAAATACCTATTTTGATCTCGTTACCGACATGCACTCTTTTCTCTTCCCGTGATATAACATTCTAGTGATCACATCACTTGCTTGCAAGCTATCTTAATGTGATATCACCGAGAGGGCCTAGAGTATATCTATCTGTCATCGGGATTGAAAATTCCAATCTTGATCATGAGCCTCAACATAACACCTTCGTAGCATTGAACCCACCTTTATAGTCACCCTGTTACGGTGTGATGTTTGATGTTATCCAGATACTCTTCTGGTGTTAGCAATTAACATGATCTCATGGTCTAAGGACTAAGACTACTCGTATGATGTTATAGCAATATAAACATAATGACTTTGATCGCAATGCTATACTCTTCGGATGAATGTTCATCACATCATTTCACAAATGCTGTGACCTCATTATTAACAACATCCAATGTCCATGATCAGGAAACTTTGATCATCTTGTTAATCAATGAGCTAGTCTATAAGAGAGGCATAACTAGGAACCCTTTTGTTTATTAAACACACGTGTATTGACGTTTCCTACCAATACAATTATAGAATGCAAAATAAACATCTATCATATACAAGGAATACATAATAACAACTTTATTATTACCTCTCAGGGCATATTTCCTTCAACCTTGCCATGCACACCGAATTTTTCCATCCCCAATGCATGTAGTCAGTCGATGCTTCCAAGCATCTAGAAAATCCTCTAGCTACGTCATGCGCCAATATCCGAGATGTGTCTTATCATTTGGTGCTCTTAGATAAACTGATCCAAAGTATCGAACCACAACACAGATAACCCTGAACACTTGCACACCATGCAAAAAAATTATGAACAACCCTTGTTCATTCGAAATTGGTGTGAAACACAAGATGCCCATGTGTTGTGTTATCTTGGAAATAATCTGTCTTTAACATCAGAGCGTCGGCCAGACGATGCGGTCTCTGTTCCTCTTCTTCCAGGACACAGAGCCTCCTCACCTAGGAGCTCGCAACAGCCCATGTAGGCGAAGAAGGCCCCCAACGATCATGATGCGCTCCATTTCATCGTCTTGCGTGTCATCCTCCCATTCCATCAGGTGCATCATCATGATCTTGTGTCGCTATCCATACTTAGTGTGAATGGACAAATGATTCAATTCACCGAACGACAAAAAAAGTCTAATAACCAAGTTAGAAAATTCACCTTGGCATTGGTTAAAGCACATTATGTGTGCGGCGAGTTTGTCACGGTTTATGGCTCAACGGTACGCCATCTAGTCTTGAGTCTACCTGCCAAAGTGCCACGCCAATGCATGGGCACAGCCGATACTCAAATGCCTTCTCAAGTTAGATGTGTTTGATCGTCGGTTGTTCAAAGGGTGCACGCCTGGTGGCACGACATACGTTGTCGCATCAAAACCACGGGAGCGGTGGCAACATGACGGTGAGAGGGTGCCACAATGAACGGTACATATGGAGAGCTAGCCTGGCGGAGTTGGGCGACGGTGACGGTGGCCAATAAATAAAGTTGTTTTTATTGATATAACTCTAATTTTCATAATAATTTTGTATCATGCTATAACTTTATTAAGCGGAAATATTAATACACGTGTGGTATGTAAACAACCAGGTACCTAATATCCTCTACTATTGTTCGTTGGGTAGATGATGATCGAGGTTCCCGATCATAAACTTGACTAAAATTCAACTAACAACGAGGTCACTTAACAAAGTGATGGACACACTCGACCTTAGAATTGCAATGTGATCTAGTCACAATGTTTAACGTTGCGATATCTAGCAAAGCATAGTAAATTAATCTTTCGACCGCGAGATCATGTTTAATCACTATCTCCTGTGGCTACTTTGAGCACATCAACCGCCATGACCATAACTGGGTGGCTATAAAGGTGTGTATTGGCTATTCTAGAGGAATAGTTGAGGCGTATGTATCAAGATCGGGATTTGACTACCCGAGTGATGGATAGATACTGTGGCCCCACTCGGTGAGATTACATCAATGAGCTTGCAAGCATGTGACTAGGTCACGAGGATGTAATATCATAGGAACGAGTAAACGTGTTTTGTCGGTAACAAGATCTAACTGTATATGGATACAAGAGATCAGGTCTTGGACTAGGTATCATTGTGCAAAAGGAAAATATTCGACGTTTAGAAGGTTCATGCGAACAACCAATTCCGTGCAATATAAAGGGACCATCATTTGTTTCTAGATACCGTTGTGGTCATTGATCGGAGAGATGTATTGATCATGTCTGAATATTTACAAACCATAAGGGTGTCACGCTTAAGGGTAAAAACCGTTGCGGGTTGATCCGCTACCGATAGAGAAATAGGAAGCGAGAGAACCAGAAGTGTTCCGGAGAGATACCAAGTGTACAGAAACTATTCAAAGGGAGTTTTGAATAGGGAGGAATTAAATAAAGTTTATTTAATATTTAGTTGGTGAATTCACCGCCGTCGGCCACCATGTGGTCCTAGCGCGCGTGTGGGGCCCACTCCCACTACCGGCCATCGTCCTCCCACCTCTCCAAGGTTTAGTCCCACCCCAGGACTTGGAGGGTGGAGTGCCTAGGTTTTTCCTATATATAGGGGTGCATTCCTCCCCAATTCTCATCCCACAATTGGCCTTTGCCACTATCTCTCTCCCTCCCTCTCTCCCTCTCGTGCGTGTTCCCAAATTTTTGAACGTGCTCTATGAGGTAGAGATTTTTCCACCCAGGGCACATGTCATGTTGCTAGAATCGGTTCGGATCTTTCTTCTACCACTGCCTTGTTGGACCGAGGCCGTAAGAAGTCCTTTACACCGTACGCATGTAAAACTCGATGAGGCACTGCCTTTAGTGCTGTTGTACACTTGAAGACTTCTAGACCTTGAGGTCTACTAATCTTGGCTTCATCAGCAACGTTTATGCGGGAACGTAATCTAGTGTCCGGTCTTCAAAGGTATGAATACTGTATCCTGCTCATTACTGTGCTTGTCCATAGATAGATCTTGGGTTGGTGCATTCTTGTAGTAGAATTTTTTTATTTTCTACCATGGAACCCCTTCGGTGGTATCAGCGCGATCTATACGTAGTTCTACCATACGAGTAGAACACACGTGGATTGTGTGGGCATTAATTTTCTAATTGCTACCCTCCTATGTACTTGCTAATATCGCGACAATGTCGAATGAAGCGGTCTAGACCAACCTTATGTGTAACCTTACGCAAGACCAGTTCCACGACTAACATATGGCTTGTACCATATAAGTGGTTGGAGGGTATGTGTCTCTCCGACATTAGTAGATATCGCATTTACAAAGGACAGCCCTGAAAAGGGATTAAAAGTGGCAACTTGTTAATCCATGTTGTGGTTGGATTCATAGGTAAGAAATGGTTCTTGATGGGGATATGCCAAATGGGGTATGCCTAGAAGGACGTTTTGACTGGCCAAGGGGCCTTGCGAGTGGGCCTGCAAGATGGCGACTGGAATGCGACTGAGAGTAAGCCTGGTGATTGGCAGCTGGAGGTCCAGAAGTGTAGCTGAAGCCCAGTCGGATTAGGTTAAATCCTCCGAATCCTTGTTTAGTTCGGTTGTATATCTGTAAACCCAAGCGAGGTACCCCCTATATAAACCTCCCTAGGGTTCCTTTGTACTCACGTTCCATCGTACACCCCAACAAGCGACTCGCTACCTAGCCACCGAGCTCGCCACCCCTGTAACTCGCTCGCTACCAATACAATCTAGCAGGAGTAGGTCTTTACCCTCCGGGGGGGCAAACCAGGCAAACTCACGTGTCTCCGCCCCCATCTCGCTCCCCAGATAGCCACCAGCTCTTGCCCTCAATCCTATCAATCGCTACCCCTGGTAGCAACTACCGTGGTCATTACCACTATATTTCTGTGCTAAATCCCAAACAACCACGTAAAACTTGTAAAGATAAAGTAGGGTGTCTAACTTTATGTTGCAGGAGGGAAAAGTGATATGTGTGGTTTAGCTAAGTGTTTATGGAATGAACAGCCGAAGGCAAGTGGCACCACGAACCTGGTGGCAAATGCTGGCGCACTCGATGGAGATTAAGGCG